>CM029271.1:28864451-28903514 GCA_016920895.1 Vaccinium myrtillus | reverse complement strand
AATAAACAACAACCAAGAAATCCATGTCAATGGGCAATAAACCATAACCAAAATCTGCATTCCAGCAACAGGACCATAAACAAGTCTGCATTTCCAACATGGAGGAACCAAAACAAAGCTGTTCTTAGAGTCACCAAAACAAAAGAAAAAGCAAAACCTACAGTGTACCATTACATAATAATCCTCTACCACTGTCCAAAATCCTTCCAAAACCATCGCAATCATATAGTCATTGTAGCCCTCCAATCTTGTAGTTCTATCCTTCGATATTCCCAATATAGGTATTTGTATCAATTAAGTTCATACTTTCTGAGAAGGCCCGCAAAGGGAATGTCGACTCCAAATCGATTCTGAGCAATCGACTTAGACTCCGTCTCTCAGAAGCATGACATATCCCCTCATTCCCCACCCCTTCTGTAACTATTCTTCAATAGCCACACCGGCTTTCATTTGAACGTTCCTGCCCTTACAACTGTCATAAAGTGAAATGTTGTTCTTTCAGGAAAATATGGTTCGCCCCATATCGTTCTCATGTTTTTTCTATACCAGTGTCTTGGAAATTTGTAGATTCCCTAAAAAAAAAAAAAAAGAGTTGATTTAGAAATTCGGCACACATAATTGAGTCGCATTAAAATATTTGCGGGTAAAAGAAATGTTTACCCCTTGATAGTTGTAAGCTCCATAGGCTGAGCTCCTTTTTCGGTTGGCAATTCCATGACACAATATCGAGTTGTACTCTTTATTTTCAATATTCTAGATGCGTCTGTTTAGGATGTTGAAGGAATCATGTTGTCTTTGTACTGGTGCTCAAGCACATTTTTTCTCGTGTCAAGCACATTGGTTGTTGGCAACATTCTAGCATAAGTGCTCAAGCACTTTCATGTCTCGGTCCAGCAAGTAGGCTGTTAGGAAAGTGCTCGAGCAACTTGAATGTGCTCAAGCAGGCGATCAAAACATCCTATAAAAGGGCAGCAGCTAGGGTTGCGTTCTTTACATCTTGTGCAGCCGATTTTTTACGTTAAAAGAACAAGGAGAGAGAGAGAGGGTTGCAGCTTTGCATCATTGTGGTATGGCTTGGAGTTCTTGCATGAAGTTTTGAGCAACCAAATCAAATACTCCATGATCTTATTCAACCTTTGATTCAATCGGAAGGCTTGAGGATTCAAAGTTTGCGGCAATCAAACACTTGGTGCGATGAACGTGGATTCGGCAATCGGGTCTTGGGTCAATTGAGAGGAGTTTCAATTGTAAGTATAGGTCGATTGTAATCGCACAATGGTATTTTTAGTGTTTTGATTCCTTCCCGTGGTTTTTACCCTATTCGGGGTTTTCCACGTATATCGCGCGTTCATCGTTTCTTCGTTTATTTTTAATTCCTATTATTGCTTGATTATTCGACTGCTAGCAAAATAGGATTTTTCAATTGGTATCAGAGCGGGTCGCTCGTTATATTAGGGTTTATTCCTAGAGTGGATCCTCAGTTAAGATGAACACGCACACGCACACAAACATGTATCATTTATCTAGTCGTGTACCGATTTTGGATAGTGAGAATTTTGATTATTGGAAATCGAATAAAAGTCATTTATGAGATCGTGACGAAGAAATTTGGAAGTTGTGTGTTAATGGTTATATGTACCCTACTGTTACAGTGAATAATCAAGCAGTACCCAAACCTAGTTCCGAGTTATCTGTCGCAGAAAAGGCACAATTACAAGCAAATAATAAAGCCTTGGATATTTTATTTAGTGCAGTGGATGTGAATGAACACCGTAAGATATCCAAGCTGCGAAATAGCAAAGGAAGCATGGGATATTTTAGTCACTGTCATGAGGGTCTTGATGTTGTCAAGCAATCCAAATTACAAAGGCTTACAACCGAATTTGAGGTTATTAGAATGCAAGAAGACGAGACATTCAACCAGTTTTATTCTAAGCTAATCTCTATTGTTAATAGCTGTGAAACTTTAGGTGAACCAATTCCTCCTTTTAGAGTTATTAAAATTTTTTTGCGATCTTTGCCTGAAAGATTTAAAACTAAGGTCACTATGCTTGAAGGTAAACGCAAGCTTAAAGAAAAGTCCGTTGAAGAGGTAGTTGGTCTTCTTCAAACCTATGAGGCAGATATGTTGCAATCTGAATCTCAGAAATCAAAAATAAAATCTTTGACTAAGTCGATTGCTTTTAAAAGTTCTCAAATTGATGAGACAGATTCAGATTGCAATAATGATGATGACAATGTTACTGAAAACATGGACTTATTTTTTCAAATTTTGAAAAAGTTTTTTAAAAAGATAGCTATAAAAAATGGTTCTGAGCTTAAAAAAATTAATCATAATGGTAGAGAAGATTTTTCTATTGGTAACGAGAAAAATGGAGAGAGAGGACAACCATCAGGGCCCAAATGTAGCGAGTGTCATGGGTATGGTCACTTGGCTCATGAATGTATCAACAAGTTGAAAAAGAAGGCGAATTACAAAGCTAACATAACTTGGGATGATGATAGTGAGTCTAGCAAGTCTGAGGAAGAACAAGAAGATAACAAAAAATATATTGCATTTGGGGCATCCTTACAATCACATCTTAGTGAGGAATCTTCGGATGACAGTGATGATGAGGAAGAAGGAGATGAGTTTGAGGACAATCAGGAGTTGATAGAAAAATATGATCAATTATATCGAGAAAGTGTTAAGATCACCAAGGTAAATCTTAAATTGGCTGAGAAGTATAAGTCAGTTGTGGCGGAGTTGGCGAAACTGAAAAATCAGGTTGATGATCCGAAAGGGGTGTTAGCCTCCGTTAAAGGAGAGAGAGACATGCTTCAAAAGGAAGTTGTAGGATTGAAAGAGAAAATCAACGTCTTGACTGATCAAAACTCCCTACTCGAAATTGAACTTGCAAGTGCTAATAGTGTATTTGAGCGTTTCAATGCAGGATCAAAAGCCTTGGATGACATGCTTCTTATGCAAAGGCCATCAAGTGACAAGTCAGGCCTTGGCTATCTTGGAGAATCAACATCAATGCAAAATGGAGGTAAAATTAATGAAACAAAGCCTAACAAGGTAAATTCTAACCTCATGCTATTCCTATTGTTCATAATAACGTTAAGACGACTCATGACATTAATAAGACAAACAAGAAAAAAATCATTCCGACGTGTCATTATTGTCATGTTAAGGGTCATATTAAACCAAACTGCTTTAAACTCTATGGTTATCCTATCACTAATCATGTTCATGCTCCACAAAATATAGATAATTATGTTCAGGTAAGTAACATGAAACCTAGACCTCTTCGTGGGAAGTTACAGATGTCAAATATTTCACACACCCACTTAGCATCTTCTCATAGTTATGACAAACATGTGCCTACGTGTCATTTTTGCGGAGTGAAGGTCACATTCGACCAAATTGCTTTAAACTCCATGGGTACCCCAATTCTTCTTCTCAATATCAATATGTTAATGATTATCATGGTAGATCTCAAAGATCCAGACGTAAGGTGACTTATGGACATTATGAGAAGGTGAACCCTATACATGTTCCTAAAAATGGTAAAGAAATAGAGAAGGTCAAGACTAGATCTATCTGGGTTAGGAGGTCAAATTTGAGACCTCATGCGGATTTGTCGCTGATGCTTTAGATGACTCGGGATCATCTAGAGGAGTTGACCTTGCATTTTGAAGCTTGATCTTGGTTCCATAGTCTAGGTTGATCTCCATTGCTTATCTTGCACCTAGTTCTATGGCTTTAGTCATTTATATAGTTTTATTATTTCTCTAGTTTGAAACCCTATGTTTATTTCTTTATTGTCATTGATTTTACATGTTTTTCAAAAAAAAAAAATGAATATCTTAAAATCCTCTAAAAATATTTTTTCCTGCACTGTGGATGCCTTGAGGTTTGAGTTTGCTGCTATGAGATTTGAGCATCTTAACATCTTGATAGTGTATGGGCATCCTATTTGGTTCTTTCTTGCGATGTATTTGGGAGTTAAATGTATCAGGCCACATGTATCTGTGACTACCACCTCTACACGTCAAAGTTAAAGAGATTACTTGACAAGGCGAGTTTGATTCTCATGCACCTGGATATGTCTCGTATTTTTCCTAGGCGATTGACCATTTTTTGCCTCATATCTGGATACGTCGTTATGTCTTTCTATGAAAAAGAATAAAAAAAGAAAAGAAAAGAAGATATACCTAGTTGTGGGTGAGATAAATGTTTATCCGGGCATTCATTGAGTAACCGGACAATTGGGGTGAGGTACTCTCCCCCTAAGCGTTCGCGTCAAAAGGTGGATAGACCTCGTGAAGACATCTGTATTGGACCACTTGCCTAGTAACCGGGTCATTCGGTTCTATCCAGTCCGAATATTCGCGTCAAACGGTAGTGGGGTAAAAGAGAATTAAAGCATTCGTGATTGGACCATTTACTTAGTAACCGGACATTGGGTGTGAGGTACTCTTACTCCCAATTTTCGCGTCAAACAGCAATGGGGTAAAAGCGAAAACACGATTGTGAAATTCTATCTAATAGTAAGTATTAAGTTGAGGGGGAGTTGTTTTTTTTCCTTGGAGGGGACATAATTAGTATCAATGGGTGCTTGGTTTGACTTCGTGAGGGGGAGAGTGCGTGACAGTCCAATGGTACATGAGAATTTTTCGGATGCTTGGATGGTGATCTTAATTTTCGATGACGTGTTTCACACACTCACCGCTGTCATAGACTTATGTGTCATGGTGCATTTAATTTTTCAATATATCCTTGATTGGTTCTATTTGATTTGCCCATGCATTTTCATTATGTTCACTCCTCGAGTCTCATAGCCGAGACCTGCACCTCAGTTGGTTTGATCCAATGTTAAGTTCTACATGTATATTTGTGGCTGCCCAGTGTGATTTTCTTTTTGCAATATGTGCTCTTTTTCGTGGATATTGATTAAGTCCTTTAGATGCGCGTAATTGTTTTGAAGTATTTTGATATATAGCTACTTATGACTTTATGACACTGTCTGTTTTGGCTACTGGCTCTCACTATTTTCAACAACTCACTAGACTATACTTTAATTGCTCATTTGTTTAGTTATATGGTTGCCGTATGTGACATTTGGCATTGTGGTTAGTTGGTATTTTTGGATAGTGGTCTGCTGCTTATGAATTTCTGACAGTTGAGTTTTGGCAATTTCAATACTGGTTTAGCTCTCTCATATTTGTGCTCTCGTATTGCTCTTTCTATTCTCCTCTAGCACTTGTTTCTGGCTTATATTCCCTGTTTGTTTTTACTACCTTTGTCCTTCCGTGACAAAAAGGGGGAGAAGTTTTTCTGCCATGTGTTTTTCTAGTGTTTGTTTTGCAGTTTCACAGGATGGACGCCTTCACACTATTAGGGGGTTTTTCTTTTAATGAATAGAGTGTTTTTGTTTTGTCATGGAAGTGCCAAAGGGGGAGATTGTAAGCTCCATAGGCTGAGCTCCTTTTTCGGTTGGCAATTCCATGACACAATATCGAGTTGTACTCTTTATTTTCAATATTCTAGATGCGTCTGTTTAGGATGTGGAAGGAATCATGTTGTCTTTGTACTGGTGCTCAAGCACATTTTTTCTCGTGTCAAGCACATTGGCTGTTGGCAACATTCTAGCATAAGTGCTCAAGCACTTTCATGCCTCGGTCCAGCAAGTAGGCTGTTAGGAAAGTGCTCGAGCAACTTGAATGTGCTCAAGCAGGCGATCAAAACATCCTATAAAAGGGCAGCAGCTAGGGTTACGTTCTTTACATCTTGTGCAGTCGATTTTTTACGTTAAAAGAACAAGGAGAGAGAGAGAGAGGGTTGCAGCTTTGCATCATTGTGGTATGGCTTGGAGTTCTTGCATGAAGTTTTGAGCAACCAAATCAAATACTCCATGATCTTATTCAACCTTTGATTCAATCGTTCTTCCGGTGGATTTCTGGAAGTATCTCGGAAGGCTTGAGGATTCAAGGCTTGCGGCAATCAAACACTTGGTGCGATGAACGTGGATTCGGCAATCGGGTCTTGGGTCAATTGAGAGGAGTTTCAATTGTAAGTATAGGTCGATTGTAATCGCACAATGGTATTTTTAGTGTTTTGATTCCTTCCCGTGGTTTTTACCCTATTCGGGGTTTTCCACGTATATCGCGCGTTCATCGTTTCTTCGTTTATTTTTAATTCCTATTATTGCTTGATTATTCGACTGCTAGCAAAATTGGATTTTTCAACATAAAAAGAAACGGGACACACCACACTCCCAACGATAGGATGTTAGTAAGAAAGGATGCGAAGCATTTCCACTTCTCAACCGAGCAGGATACAAGCATAGCCGTCAATGTGTACTCTAGGACGAAGAAAATAATCCTTCTTTGAACCCCCCAAAAAAAGGATAGTCTTTCTCCATAGCGATCCCGGAAGTCCTGCTCAAACGAATCACATACGTATCCTCCATGTTTTAAATCAAAAGCAGTACAGTCAATCAACTCTTGAATCGCTAGTCGATGTAAGCTACCACCTTCGTAGAAGTCTGCCATTAGGAGTTGCAGGATTGCCATAGAGAAAGACTATTCCTTTTTTTGTTTGGAGAAGGATTATTTTCTTCATGGCAATCCTGCAAGTCTTAATGGAAGACGTCTACAAAGGGGGTAGCTTACATCGACTAGCGATTCAAGAGTTGATTGACTATACTGCTTTTGATTTAAAACATGGAGGATGCGTATGTGATTCATTTGAGCAGGACTTCCGGGATCGCCATGGAGAAAGACTATCCTTTTTTTGGGGGTTCAGAGAAGGATTATTTTCTTCGTCCTAGGGTACACATTGACGGCTATGCTTGTATCCTGGTCGATTGAGAAGAGGAAATGCTTCGCATCCTTTCTTACTAACATCCTATTGTTGGGGAGGCGGTGTGTCCCGTTTCATTATAGGACTATCAAAGGCTACAATATTTTCTTACCCGCCAATATTTTATTGTGACTCAATTATATGGGCTGAGTTTCTAATTCAAATCTTTTTTTTATGGAATCTACGAACTTCACAAATACTTGTAGTGAAAAAATACAAGAACGATACGGTGGAATCAGATTTTCCTGAAAGGATAACATTTCACGTCATGGCAGTTGTATTGGCTGGAAGTCGTTCAAATGAAAGCCGGTGTGGATATTGAAGAATAGCTAAGCAAAAGATGGGGAATGAGGGGATATGTCATGCTTCCGAGAGACGGAAACTATGTCGAGCTGTCTCGGCATGAATTTGAAGCTGACATTCCCTTTGTGTACCCTCTCGTAAAGTATGAACTTAATCAATTCGAATTCGGGGGGTGCTATGCGCATGCGGGCCGTTCATTGCTCAGATGGACGACCAAGATTTCATCTAAACTCCTTTGCATCTGAGCCATTCATTTCCACGCGCGATGAGATGAAATCTGGGCCTTCCATCCGAGCAATGGACGGCTCGGATGCGCACATCAACTCCCCTGGTCCAATCAATACAAGTACCTCTGTTGGGAATATTGAAAGATAGAAAATTGAAGGGGTACAATGGCTTTATGATTACAATGATTTTTGACAGATTTTGGACCATGGTAGGGGATTAGTATGTAATGGTACACTATAGGTTTTTTTGTTTTGTTTTATTTCGTTTTGATGACTCTATGAATGGCTTTGTTTTTGGTTCCTCCATGCTAGAAATACAGACTTGTTTATGGTCTATTAGTTGCTAGAATGCAGATTTTGGTTATGGTCTATTGGGTCTTGGCATGGATTTCTTGATGGTTGTTTATTGTTGCTGGACAAGAGGAATTTTGGTTATGGTGTATCCTCACACCAATCGATCTGCTTCCTTCTATATACCTCAATAGGAAAGTTGATGGCATCTTTTATCTCCTCTTTTGGTATTACAAAATATTGCTTAATATCTCAAAATCAAATTGGTTAAGTTTGGTGCAGCCATATACCTTTGGTTTTTTCTAGATTGACACCAGAATTTTGGATAATTGTTTTCAAAATTTTGAAGTTGAGATGTTGAATTTTGGATAATTGTTTTCAAATACCGCGGGTGTTGTAGGATACACCGGCATCATCGTCCCAGGATAAAACGGCTAAAACCACTAACCACCGGAACACCTCCGTTGGTAACCTTGGCGAACTTACTAGCGTCTGCCTCTCTCTCTCTCTCTCTCTCTCTCTCTCTCTCTCTCTCTCTCAAAGATGAATTTCTGGAGCTTGAAAGTGACACGAATTTTTCTGATACAGAAGCAAAGGCAAGGTTGCTTTTTAAATAGGTGAAGGAGGAGCCTCGGGAATTGAATAGGGTAGCCAACCCATTCAATAGAGCCATTCAAAACACAATTGAATTTTGTAACATATAACTCCCAACATTAATACGTGCCATTAACTTCAATTCATGAGGGGTATTAACCACTCGAAACCGTTTGAAATTAAACACTTCGTCCAAATTCATCGAACCCGGAGTAGACCATTTGGTTGCCTCGTCAGAACCTCCGAAACGCCACGGTTTCATTCATCCGAATTTCGTGAAATTTTCAACAAATACTACGGGCACATATCCTTGAGTACCGAAACTACAACAAATTCTAGATTTTGCTACAAAGATTTTCGTCACAACACGTTAGTTTTTTGTCACAACATTGTTACGGTGACAAAATATTTTTGTTGCCATTTTGTCACAACAAGTCCGTAGCAATAAGTTTGTTGTGACAAAATTTCAAATTCAACACAAGAACCCAAAAATTAGGGTGACAAAAAAAAAATTCTCACAAAAATTGTGGGTCTTATGGCCCATTAGTGTTTGATTTTTGTAATTTGATTTAGCAATGTTGGGCCTTGTTACTGGTGAAAAAACAAATGGATTGTGGGTGAAAAAATGGAAAGAAAATTCTAAATGTGGTGGGTTTGGGCCAACAAGTTTTTAAATTTGGCCCAAATAGGCCCATTTCAGTAAGACCGATATCCCCTACCAGACCGACCCCACCCCGAACCGAACCGGGACCGATTTCATTTCGGTCGGGATCAATCTTGGAAAGTGATGCCCCAAACTGACACAGTTTTGAAAAAATTCACCCCGAACCGCACCAAACCGAACCGATTTCACCCCGATACCTACATTTGTATCTATATCTATAGCTTTGAGATTAAAAAATGCTCTCCAAATTTGATTTCGTACCATATATATGGGCCTTTTGGGTTGGCCAAAGAATACGTGTGATTTGATTACATTGCCATAGAATCACATTTTCAACATTTATGCAACAATTGGTAAAAGAATTACATTCGCTGGTATCATAGAATATGAGAAAACGAGGCTTACATAAAACAATCAAACATGTGCGGACGGAGTCTCATAGGACGGTGAGGGTGCAGATTCAACCCTTCTACCCCTCTCTCTTATGCTATTATCAGCAAACTTCAAGCTCCCCTGATGGAACCCTTTCTCTTTTTCCACTGAACTCCATTCAGACATGTAGTAGTCTTCTTCAGTGGCTCCTTTAGATGATGGGCCACAGAACATGCCGCCCCATTGTGGAAAGTGTATCAGGGCTATTGGGAGGGTGCAACAGAGGATCATGACACCCATTAGGGTTATTCCTGTCTCTGTTTGGTACCTGGATCCTCTAAAGAAGATCACTTGTGTCAAAACTGCTCCTACGTTTCCACCGCCTCCGGCCATCCCGGATATTATGCCCAAAGACCTGAAAGAAGAACAAGCTTAGAGATGTGAAGGGGAGCAATAGGAAGTGAATTTTGGGGAAGGCTTGAATTTTATAATGTTTTAGTTACTGTAGAAATTCGTAGTCCATAAAAGAAATTGGATCCTTTTCGATCGTTAATTTGGACTAAATGGGACAGCCCAAATATGGATCATCCATTACTGCAATTAATGGTTTGGATTTGTTCAAAAACTCTTACAAGTAAATCAACTACGATAAGACTCTTTAACTAAATCTGAACAATTGATTATATCAATCCATGATTTAGATTGTCCCGTCCAGGATTTGGACTCGAGAGTATCCGAAAACATACCTTCGGGAGACAAAGGGAACAACACCAAAAGTAAGCCCACAAGCAGCCTGACAAAAAACAGAGAACACCAGCATCACAGCAATGGACCCACTCAAAGAATTGACCCGACCCAGCAAAACACAGAACAACCCACCCAAACTCTGCACCACCCACAATGTCCAAAGCCTCCCCCTCATCCCAAACCTCTTCGCCACCACATCCGATAAAATCCCACCACCCGGCCTCGAAAATATGTTACACAGCCCAAAACTCGCGGCAATAATACCCGCCGTGTGAAGGCTCACGTTAAACCGGTCGTAGAAGTATTAGGCGATTATGTTATCGATCGTCAATTCAACTCCGAAGCAATACCTGTAATGATCGCAATTTTTGCACGCGTTATTAATCTGTCAAATTCAACCGCCCAACATTGTTAACTGTTAGTTTTCATTTCAAATCTCGATTCAAGAAAATGTTTTCATCATTTAGGGGTGGTTTGGCTTAATATTTCAAAAAGATTTTTTTGCATTTGTTAGTTTTTGTGTCAATTTTTTTTTTTATGAATTATTGAATTGTCTCAACAAGGGAATTTGAAGAAAAAAAAATCCACCAAATTAGAAATTTTGAATAAAGGAAAAAAAAATATTTTCGTCTTTAGTTAATTTTAAAAGAATTTCATCATAATGTTTTACTTTTTATATTCCTCTCGTCCAGACAAATCAATAATTCCAAAAAAATAGATCCAAGACTGAAAAATATTTGGAAAAAGTCACCAAAGTATTAGTGAAGATGTTTTCATCACTTAATATTAACATTTGCCAATAGTCAGTTCAACTCGCAATAGTACCCGTAAGTAAGGGCTAACACCCATCCTCTGTAGTTGGTGACGGCATGGTATAGGACGCTTTTGAAACTGTCTTTGGATTTGGCCCCCGTTTTTTTTAGATTTGCGAAGTTGCCATCCGGGAGGTCTTGGCCGAGGAAGAAGACAGCGAAGGCGGAGAAAGTTTGCATTAAGGCGGGGATGAAGAAGGCGATTCGCCATGCGGTGAATTTGACGGCGCCGATGGAGTGGATGAGGGAGTAGACGAGTGGCATGATGAGTTGGGTGACGCCGCCACCTAAGTTGCCCCAACCGCCAGAGACACCGTTTGCGGTACCGACGACTGGGGAGGAGAACATCGAGCTCATCCAGAATTGGGTCGAGACGAAAGTGGCAAGTGAGAAGCCTGAGGAAAGGGAAACTAATTAACAATTGGACATTTGTGCATAAAATACATATATGTGACAACTGCACACAGTTTGTTCGCATTGTGTACATTTAATTGTTCAACTAGGGCTATGGATATGTGGAACCGGGGATACATGCATGATGCATTTATAAATTGCATGGTTTGAAAGAGAGGCAATTTGAGATGGGGACCATTATTTGAGTAATTAACCTCTCACTGAACTGGTCAACAATTAATTTAGACACGCACACACAAAAGGGACCACAAAGTATTTATTGAAACTCTAAAGGTAGCTCAAGTGGTAAGAGGAATGAGTTGTAAATCTACACATTTTAAGTTTGAAATTTGGCAATCTCTTGAAGTCAGGTCACAAAAAAGAAACCCCAAATCTCCTAGACCTGGCGTAGATCACATGCCTTTGATCGGATAGGCGAGGAGAATAATCAAGGTTCGCGTATACTCACCCGGAAACCCTTCCATTGAGGGTCGAACCACCACAAAAAAAACAAAAAAAAATGCATCTATTGAAAAGAAAATGGAAAAGCCGATCAAAAAATTAACAGAAAATGGGATAGGTACAATACGCAAACAAAACAACATAAGAATAGACACTTAAATCACCACAAACCAAAAACAACTATAAAAATCACTCATTGAGGAATGCAAAAACTTAGAATTCTTGGTAAAGGCTTTGAATCCCTTAATCGTGGGGATATTCAAGCTAAATAAAGGCAATCATTTTGAGATGATAACAAAGAAGGAAAAAAAAACCTCAGCATATATACCACATAAATCTTGTACTTGTTCAACTATATGAGTCGAAAACACATAGGGCGATCAAATCGCAATGCGATTAGAAGTTCAGGGTTTCTGTTGAACAATTGAAAACTATAGAGGGGTTAAATTGTACGACGAAACTCTGAGGATTTTAATGGTTTTTTCGCTATTTTACAATTGAATTATTGGGAATTTTATTTAGGTTTGAGATGCACGGACTATTGACAAACTGAAGACAAACTGTTCGTTTCGAAGATAAATATATTAAAACCATGTATTGATTGATATCCTTCTAACTTCTAAGACAATTTTAAAGAAATAGGAGTATTTTTTTTAATTCACAATTTCAATATGGTTTTGTATATTTTATTTATATTTTAACATTTCTTTTTTGTCGCATTTATGTTTTGAGCTTGTATGACAAAATATGACAAAAATTGACACAAACACAGATAGATGTATAGAACGAAACACAATTATCTGTGCATGTATTTTTTTTTTTTTTTATCTGAATTATCTGTGCATGTAGGCTCCACATTTTTCGTGTAAAACTCACGTTCATCGGACACATACGTGCACATGCATCTGTGATTCTGTATCAATAGCATTCGTCGAAATATATTACCCGTAAAGAAGCGTACAAGGAGGAAGGAGACAGCAGAGTTAATGGCGGCGGTGCAGAACACCACGGGCGCCGTAGCAAGTATGAGCGAAGCGGTAGCAAGCCGTGGTCCAAAAAGGTCACACGCGGTTCCCATGACTATCCTGGCAAACACAGCACCGGAAACCGCCGCGATGCCGGCGTTACCGATGTCCGTGGCGGTGAGGTTGAGGTTGTCGCGGATGACCGGGAGCAGAGGCGGGGCGGCGAACGACGAGAAGAAGCAGCAGAAGAAGGAGAACCACGCGAGGTGGAAAGCCCGCATGTGCGGCGCCGCGGCAGAGAAGAGGCGGAATTCGGTGGCCTTGTGTTCCGAATCTACTGGGATGGGAAATTTTTTGGGGTCGGGAGCTTGTGATGGTTGGGAGTTCTCCATTTGTTTGGGTGATTTTTTTTGAAATTGAGAAAACAGAGAGAAACAGAGTATGTGAGCTCTGAATTTCTCTCTGCCACTGTTTAGAGATGTTTGTTCAGGGCTTGGCTTTTAAATGAAAAATATACTCCTTCCGTCCCAAATTTCTTGTGCACTTTCACTATTCACGATATATCAAAAAATTATTTACGTTTTCGATGTATAATGTTATATTCAATATCGGTCCCGTTTGATAGTTTTCGATGAGTTCTACGAAACAAAATTTTTAAAATTGTAAAAAACAATATAGGTTAAAATAGATAAGCGATTGAAATATGACACGCATACATAAACGTACAAGAAATTTTGGACGGGGAGTGTTTACTCTGTTTCATCAACTGCAAATCAGTTTAGACCAATACTATGGAATCTGTAATTGTTGGTCTGTCTTCAATTTGTCGTGTTTACTTTTGTATAGCAAATAAAATACTATAATGCCGCATACGTATGCGTAGATACAAATTCAGACATAAATATGTACAGAACCGTCAATGCACGTGGATCCCACATGGTAGGTTTGGAGTCGACACGCATCGGTGTCTTGATTTGTCCACTTCAACCTATGTCTTTAGTATTTTTACAAAAATTATGCTCCTTCAGTTCTGAATTTCTTGTCCATTTACGTACATGTGTGCCATTTTTCAATAACCTATATCTCTTAATCTATAATGTTTTTTACAATTTTGAAAACTTTGTTTTGATCGAACTTATCGAGGTGCTGTGAATAGTGAAAGTAGACAAAAAATTCAGGACAGAGGAAGTAGTATTTTAAAAAATTTAAAATTACAGTTTGATTATTATATATTTCTAAAGTTAAATGTCAGTATCTTTCATACGATATTTAAAAGTAAAGTCTTTATACCCCAAATTAAATTATTCAGTGTCAGAAAGTAGGCATGATTATCAACAGTGGACCACTAAATTGGCAATAAAACAGTAATTTTTTAAAATTTATAATTCAATTGGATTCAGGTCTGGAGATGCACTTATCTTTAATTCATAAAAAATCGATTATAAATTATATCGATTTTTAATGACTTTTGGGGGGTGGGATTTGGTGCTGATCGAGGGTTTTCCATTTTTAATTTTTTTGGGTGAAACAGAGAGAAACAGAGTATGTTTTCCCAAATAAGAAAAAAATGAAATAAAATACGCCGTTCACTATGTGGCAAATGAATATTTAAAGTTAAGCGACCCTTTTTTTTTTATCTATTCCCCCCACCCCCATTATTCACATGAAGTTACTAAGCTAACATTACTTCTACATTCACTTTTTACATGAGAATGGCAATTTGATAATTTCACATGCATAAATACAAGAAAAATAGTGCATGAAGATAAAAAAAGAAGTGTAAAAATTATTTTCCTGAAATTTATTAGTTTGTAAAAGGAATATGGTAGGAGGATTGTGATTTGATCTAGTGGAACATTTGTGTGTTGGAAGAGATTAATTGGTACATATATTGCTAGTGGTTGTTTCTCTTGATTTATCACCATTTTTTTTTTTATCTTCATTGGAGGGGAAATGAGAGATTTGAACTTGAATGAGTAATTCTATTTGCAGTCATATGCTATATTTTATTTTTATTTATTAATTTGGTCGGATTTATAGTGATTGCGGATTTTATTTTTAATTTTTTTTCTTATTTCTCTTTTTAATTGGATTATTAGTTAGGTTGAGTTTATAGTGATTGTGAACTTTTTTTTTTTTTTTTTGGTCTAAACCACCGGTATCCGGAAGCCCACTGGACCCCGACTAAATCCGGTGCGAGCCGGGTCGGTCCACGAAGGGGTAAAGCTCTCCCAGCGCAAGTTTCCTCCATTCACAAGACTCGAACTCGAGACCTTGCTTAATAAGGGGAACAAGTGCCGAACCACTTGAACCAACCTGCGTTGGTAGTGATTGTGAATTTTGTTTCTAGTTTGATGTAATTCATACTTTTATTTTACTACCGTTTGACAAAAAATAGTAATTCGGGAATACAACTTTGCATTGTACTTCCCTTTTTTGTTTCTAAGAAAAAGGGGATTTCAAGTTTGACTTATGATAATAATCTTTTCTCCACGGGACTAGAAGAGCTCATCTCGCAGATTCAATTTCCGGCTATATTTCGGGCGCGAATATTGCTATTTAATTGGTCCCATGATTGTTTGTAAGAAGGTTATGTAAAAAGGAATGCAAAAATAAATTAAAAAGTAGTATAAAAAAAAAAGAAAAAAAAGAAGAACGGTAGCTAGCATTTTTCCGTTCAAACAAGGAGAGATGGATGCCAGTATTGGTACGAAATTCAAAGATTTTCTTGATTCCTTTGTAAATTTCAAAATGACGCATGGTTCTCATTCTCATTTGACCTTCATAGTTTATATGTTCACTAGTAATTTTTTACTACAATATTTTGGTAGTTGTTACAACATGAATTATATTTTAAATATTTTTTTTTTTTGGGAAATTATTTTCACACCCATGCCATTTTCTAATAATTGCACATTTTGTCTTGTGGCGAAGTTTTCTGTGTATTTTGTCAAAAAACAAAAAAAAATAGAAATGACTTGGTTTGTAGAAAATTCTAAAGCATAAGCGTAAAAAAAATTGATCCAAAAAATGACTTGGTTTGTAGGAATATACCAAAATTACGGGATAGGTAGGATAATATTTTTCTATTTGACGAAGTTCTAAACAAAAATACTAAATTTTTTTTTTTGGTAACATGCGATTTCGCGAATCAATTTTTGTTAAAAACAAAGAAAGTAATATTTTCATGAATTTGTTCTTTAACTAAATCTCGTTTAGCATGCATTTGTTAATTTCC
This sequence comes from Vaccinium myrtillus, assembly GCA_016920895.1. NCBI lineage: Eukaryota > Viridiplantae > Streptophyta > Magnoliopsida > Ericales > Ericaceae > Vaccinium > Vaccinium myrtillus. Next base: position 28,887,596 of record CM029271.1, on the reverse strand, counting down.
TTAATGTCCACATCCAAGTTGCAGCTAGGCGTGTCTCTCAACGGTCCACTTGCGTAAGGTGCGGATATACACCTAAGAACTGACAGTTGCGGATTATATATACCAGGTCTGGGGTTGGTGTGAAAATCTCTTATGTAACGGGTGTATATATATCCGCAACTGTCATGCCAACTTACGTGTGCGTCAATTAATCCTCTCCCTGGTCCGGTCAAAGACGATTATTTATGCCGGGACTAGAGAATTTACAAAAAAATTACTTTGTTGCAGCCTCACCCCAAAAATCGAGGATCTAAGGGTGTTGTTTTCAGCCTTGCTTTTCGCCCAAAATGACGTCGTTTTGCTCATTTTCTTGGTACGCATCCAAAGTTTCCAAGGGCCATGTTTGGAGACCTAATTTTCCAAAGTGCCTAAACTTTAAACCTAAGTGCTCAAACCCTAAATCCAAAGTGTCTAAACCAACTATACCCTACTCCAAAAAGCTAAAATTCCTTAAAATTGAACTCCAAAATTAACTCTTCAAACAATGTCCTTAGAAACTTTGGATGTGTACCAAGAAAAAAAGCAAAACAACGTCGTTTTAAACGAAAAATAGGGTGTCAAGCAGGGCCGAAAAGCAGCACCCTGGATTCAAAAATCGAACTCCGATCAATTAAAGTTTCAAGGAATTGACTTTCGTACAATGCACAATGCACATGCACATGTGCTCCGATCAATTAACAGTCAATCGTTCACTAATTACTACGGAGTACTCTTATGCACATGTAAAGTTTCGAGGAATTGACTTTCGTACAATGCACATGTGCTCTGAATATCAAATCATAGTACGGCCAAAAAGAACGTTCTTCTTCCAAAATTCAAAATTATTTTTCTCTTATTTCTCTCTATCACTCCATTCGATCTTTACTCGTTAGAGGGTCCTGTGCGATCATCACTTAGTTATGGAATTACTGAATTACATATCACATCAATATATATAATTCCATTAATCATACATGCCCATACGTCTCGTCTATTCGACAATAGATTAACGTCGGTCGTCGGATTGAACTATATGTCCAAGGATATCGCATGTTTCATGTTTAATTAAGAGTTTTACGACCCAAATTATCTAAGTGTATAATCTAAGTCTTGGTACAAATTTAGAAACCATGGTATTCTCCGATATTATTAATGTGATCAATATTATCCTATTGGATTGGCTTTTTTATAAGTATAGGTACTGTTACATTTAGGGGTGAACAAATTAAATAACCGTCAAACCGCGAATCCAGTTCAAACCAATCCAAATCGATTGGTTTGGTTTGGTTTTTTAATAAACTGGTTTGGTCCCCCTTTTAAAAAATTAAAAACCATGTTAGATGGTTTGCTCTATGGATTTACATCAATGGTTCCAGACCGTAATATATATATATATATATACAGATCGAGCGGATCCAGTTAGGACTCCCGCATTTTAATAAAATCCGGACCTCCTATATATATATATATATGGGGATTTTCCTCTCCGGACTCCCGGATTGAAGGAAAATCCCATTTTTTTCACTTTTAAAAATTGGTTTTGGAAAATCCGAACCATCCAATGTGTTTCAAAGGTATTTTCAGTTTTTGCGAAAAACTGCTTGGATCAAGTCCTTCCCGGTATTTTTTTTTGAAAATTTCCCGCGTGGACCCTTGAAAACACCTTCTGAACACATTGGACGGTTCGGATTGTCAAAAATGTTCGGATCACGGAGGTCCGGAAGCCCGGAGTCCGGAGTAGAAGTGGAACATATATATATATATACAAAATATATGTATATATACGGAAATTTTCTAATCCGGGACTCCCGGAAATAAGAAAAACCGTATTTTTTTTGTTTTGCAAATTGTTTTTGGAAAATCCGAGCCGTCCAATGTTTTTAGAAGGTGTTTTCAAGGGTCTACGCGAAAAATCTTCAAAAAAAAATACCGGGAAGGGCTTGATCCAAGCAGTTTTTAGACGTGTGATTCGATTTCATTGCCATAGAATCACATTCTCAACATTTATGCAACATGGGTAAAAGAATTACTACATTCGCTGGTATCATAGAATATGAGAACTAGGCTTACTTAAAACAATCAAACGTGTGCGGATGGAATCTCATCGGACGGTGAGGGTGCAGGTTCAACTCTTCTACCCCTCTCTCTTATGCTATTATCAGCAAATTTCAAGCTTCCCTGATGGAACCCTTTCTCTTTCTCCACTGAACTCCATTCAGACATGTAGTAGTCTTCTTCAGTGGCTCCTTTAGATGATGGACCACAGAACATGCCGCCCCATTGCGGAAAGTGTATCAGAGCTATTGGGAGGGTGCAACAGAGGATCATGACACCCATTAGGGTTATTCCTGTCTCTGTTTGGAACCTAGATCCTCTGAAGAAGATCACCTGTGTCAAGACTGCTCCGACGTTTCCACCGCCTCCGGCCATCCCGGATATTATGCCCAAAGATCTGAATGAAGAATGAGCTTAGAGGTGTGACTGTAATAGTTTTTGTCATATGGGTATTGATATGGTTCAAAATGGGTTAGGTCATTATCACGAATTTAAAATAAGAATTGACCCATTTAACCAATACAATGAGCACTCATTTGATATGGTTCAAAATGGGTTAGGTCATTATCACGAATTTGTAAGTACATGAATTTGATTAGTTTTCATGGGTTTGGTACCTCTGCCCCGAGCCCAGTGGCAAACACATTAATTTCATAAAAGTGGGATCAAAGTAAAATGAGTGAAAAAATGCACCAAGGTATTGATAGTGACGGAACTGTTTTTGTTACTGGCCGGTGAAATTCGTAGTCCATAAAAGACTTGTAGCATGAAGCATGAAGAATCATTTTGTCATATACTATTGTAGAAGTTATTATCTTGAGGGAATTTTAATTTAGTAATCTATGGCTATGCTAAATTATAGAATTTTGCACCAACATATGATGAATATTTCATGGGAGAAAAAAAAAAAGGGAATTGGATTCTCTCCAATCGTTAATTTAGACTAGATGGGACAGTCGAAATCTGAATCGTCTAAGGTTTGAATTTGTTCAAAAACTCTTATCGGTAAGTTAATTATTACTTGTATGGGTCTTTGAGCAAATCCGAACCATTGATTATTCCAATGTTTAATCTAGATTTAGATTGTCCCGTTCAGGTTTTGGACCGGAAAGGATCCGAACTTGTAAGAAAACATACCTTCGGGAGACAAAGGGAACAACACCAAAAGTAAGCCCACAAGCAGCCTGACAGAAAACAGAGAACACCAGCATCACAGCAATGGACCCACTCAAAGAATTGACCCGACCCAGCAATACACAGAACAACCCACCCAAACTCTGCACCACCCACAATGTCCAAAGCCTCCCCCTCATTCCAAACCTCTTCGCCACCACATCCGATAAAATCCCACCACCAGGCCTCGAAAATATGTTACACAGCCCAAAACTCGCCGCAATAATACCCGCCGTGTGAAGGTTCACGTTAAACCGGTCATAGAAGTATTGGGCGATTATGTTATCGATCGTTAATTCAACTCCGAAGCAGTACCTGTAAAGACCGCAATTTTCACATATGTTATTAATCTTCCAAATTCAACTGCCGAACATTGTTAACTGTTAGTATATCATTTCAAATCTCGATTCATGAAAATATTTTCATCATTTAGGGGGTGGTTTGGCTTAGTATATATTCCAAAAAGATTTTTTTTTTCTTTTATTCAGATTTTTTCGCATTTGTTAGTATTTGTGTCAATTTTTTATGAATTATTCGTTCGTCTCAAGGAAGAGAATCAGAAGAAAAAAAATCAATCAAATTTTTAATTTTAAATAAAGACGAAAAAAATATTATTCTTGTCTTTAGTGATATTTTAAAAAAATTCCAACATAACGTTTCCTCTTGTCAAGACGAATCAATACTAATTCAAAAAAAAAAAAATGATGCAAGACTGAAAAATATGAAATTTATTTGGAAAAATTACTAAGCCAAACAAACCGTAGATGTATGAAATTGGGTACCGCATGTTTGAGTAAGCCAAACAACCCTCTAGATGTTTGAGTAATACTATGTTGACCACAATTGGCTATCATGCTTTCATCGGGAAAGTGTTGGAAACATGAAAAGAAAACATGAAAACGCATCCGACGGGTGAGATTCACCCGGTACACTGTCAAAATAGTGTACCAGGTGAATCTCACATGTCGAATGCGTTTTCATATTCCATTTCATGTTTTCTTTTCATGTACTCTACCAGGCCTCTGTTTTCATCACTTAATATTATCAAAATAGTCAATTCAACTCTAAAATAGTACCCGTAAGTTAGGGCTAACATCCATCCTCTGTAGTTGGTGACGGCATGGTACAAGATGTTTTTGAAACTGTCTTTGGATTTGGCCCCCGTTTTCTTGAGATTTGCAAAGTTGCCATCAGGGAGGTCTTGGCCGAGGAAGAAGACAGCGAAGGCGGAGAAAGTTTGCATTAAGGCGGGGATGAAGAAGGCGATTCGCCATGCGGTGAATTTGACGGCGCCGATGGAGTGGATGAGGGAGTAGACGAGTGGCATGATGAGTTGGGTGGCGCCACCACCTAAGTTGCCCCAACCGCCCGATACGCCGTTTGCCGTGCCGACGACTGGGGAGGAGAACATCGAGCTCATCCAGAATTGGGTCGAGACGAAAGTGGCAAGTGAGAAGCCTGTGGAAAAGGGAAACTAATTAAAAATAGGAAATTTATGCATAAAATACATGTACGTGACAACTGCAATGCAATGCTACGAACACAATTTTAAAATTCAATTATTTCCAAAACCGTTTGATACACTTAGCTCTTGTAATCTAATTGCAATGTTCTCTCTCTCGGAACAAGGGCCCCTATAGTAAGGGGCTCACTACAAGAGTATAACGAGTCCATTTGGTTATCCATCTTGATAATGAATGATCGGATTTAAATCTAAACAATGGATAGCTTGGATCATTTGAAGTACGGAATAAATCCGAGTCTCGGTGCTAAGATGGACGGCCAGATGAGACTCACTACACCCTTGTACTGTAGTACCCTTGTAGTAGTGAATCCCCACTATGGGCCCCGAGATTCATCTCTCCCGTGGCTATATGTAGACCGTCTTACAAGATGCTGACTCATTGGGCAGGTGAAGACCCCTTGACTTGAGAGGGCCGGGGGACCATTATTTGACCTCACTGTTCTGGTCAACACAAAACAGATGCATTCATTAAAGAGACGGCAAAGCATCTAAATGTAGCTCAAGTGGTCATGGGCTATAAATCAACACATCCCGAGTTTGAACTTGGTAACTTCTTAAAGTCAAGCCATAAAAAAGAAATCTCGAATCTCATAGACATGATGTGGATCGCCGCCTTTGACCGAATAGACGAAGAACATAATCGAGTGCACATACACTAACCCGAAAACCCATACCGTCGAGCCAAATAAAATAAGCATCTATTGGAAAGAAAATGGAAAAGCCGATCAAAAAATTAACAAATCATGGGATAGGTACAAGAATCAAACATAACATCATAAAAATACATACTTAAATCGCCACAAACCAAAAAACAACTATAAAAATCACTCATTGAGGATGCAAAAACCTAGAATCTTGGTTCTACTCTTGCCTCTCTCACTTTCGAATTCAAACCGGAAGGCAATCATTTTGAGATGATAAGACCAAAAAAAAAACCTTAGAGTTTTCTCATCATACCACATAAATCTTGTACTTGTTCAACTACTGTATGAGTCGGGAAAAGATAGGACGATTAAATCGCAATGCGATTAGAAGTTCAGGGTTTCTGTTGAACAATTAAAAATTAGAGGGTTTAAATTGTACTACGACGAAACTCTGAGGATTTTAATGTTCTTTCCCTATTTTACAATATGCATTCTTAGGAATTTTATTGAGGTTTGGGGGGTGTTCCACTAACCCAGTTTTTTAATAAACTGGTTTTTCACGGTTTTTTATGTGATGTGTTGTGAGAGAATTACTTATATCGGTGTTTGAAAAAAATAGTTTTTTGTTAGTGGAACACCCCTGAGATGCACGGCTATAAACAGTCAACATACGAAAAAATAAAGACCACTTTCATTAATGTCAAGGTTCTAGTACATAAGCACTTATGAGCATGGAATAAATATCACTATTTACATGTGCTGAATATAGTAATATTTGGACCGCAACATTCAGCATTAATGGATCGAGAATAAGAGTATCTAAAATTCAACTTTTTCCAAGAATATAAAGTTCCAAGAACATTAAATTAAAACTTTTTCTGTTGTTATTCACGTCCAAAAAACTTACAAAGTTTTTTTCATATTCACGTCCAAAAAATTTACAAAGTTTTTTTCATCAAAATTTAAAAAGGTTTGATTTTTCTTACCAACAAACTCTTGGGGCCAATGGGGTTATTCACAGTCGTTACTTTCAAGGCCGCGGAATTAGTTGAGGTGCACGCAAGCTGGCCCCTATGATATCCGGTTATAAAAAAAAAAACTGGAAAAGATGAAAAGAATAATAGAAGAAAGTTTTTTTTTTATTACAGTACAGTTTCAACTGTTGACGAGTTCAATTTTGTTCACCCACCTTTAAAAGTGGGTGAACAAAACCCACCATGTTCCGAGTACTATTTCAATGATAAAAACAGTCATATCTACCAGTACATAATACTTTAATTAAGCTTGCAAAAAAATCAACAGTCGGAATCACATAAGTTTGAGTTCAGATTCTTATTATCATATGTCGAAATTGGAAATTGGGTGATTTTATTAAGCACTTGATAATATTCTATTGCGGGTTTTTGTGCATGGAGAGTTAAAATATCATGTTTTAAAAGATAAACCGTTCCGATCATCAAAATAGGACCAAGAACGTGGTGGGTAATGTTCACCAATTTTCAAAGATGTGTGAATAAAATTGAACTCACCATTGACAAACTGTTCTTTTTGAATATAAATATATTAAAACCATTGATTGATACCCTTCAAAGACAATTTTAACAGGTTTATTGTTCTAAATAATAACTTAAAATAAGCTTCAATCATGGAAATAGTTTATGTTTCTAAAATATCATTTGAATGCTTTTGATATTGAGGTGATTAGTACCTAGTACCTTCTGATGTTACAACAAATACTATCAAAATACTTGGAAACGTTCATCTTATAGACTTCATCGTTTAGATGATTGAAAACGTTCATCTTATAGAACACGCCGAAAATAATAGGAGGACCGAAATTTAGGTTTATCGGATTTTCATAAATGCATGATCAGAACACACTTGTCTCCTGTGTGAGTTTCTTTTTTTTTTTCCTTTTCTGGTCATGTTGTTATCGACATCATATAAACCTATAAAGTGAACGTTTCCTTATCCTCAAAATAATTTAGCCCAAATGATAATTTGGTAAACAAAAATGATAGGTACACACCCTCTCAACCACTCCCTACCACACTCTCTCTCACATGTGTGGTGGGGCTCACCCGGTGGGTCTCAGTGAACCCCACCACACATGTGAGAGAGGGTGTGGTAGGGAGTGGTTGAGAGGGTGTGTACCTATCATTGTTCTTTGGTAAATCAGTCGTAATTTGAGTATGTGACTAGACTTTTTCATCAAAATATACTCCCTTCATCCGAAAATAATTGACCACAATTCAGTATTCATACTTCTCAAGCTAACGTTTCTCTTGAAATTCATAATTAATTTGTAATCTCAAAATCTTTATATAATTTTAAAGAAATACTTTTTAATTCACAATTTCAATATGCTTTTGTATATTTTATTTATATTTTAACATATCTATTTTTTGGCATGTATGCTTTGAGCTTGTATTGGAAAATATGACAAAACATTATGGTCACAAACACAAATAGATACATAGATCCAAACACAAATGTATCTGTGTATATGTGGGCTCCACATCTATGGTGTGAAACCCACGTTCATCGGACACATATGTGCAAGAACATGCATCAGTATCCATAGAATTCGCGATATTACCTGTAAAGAAGCGTACAAGGAGGAAGGAGACAGCAGAGTTAATAACGGCGGTGAAGAACACCACGGGCGCCGTAGCAAGTATGAGCGAAGCGGTAGCAAGCCGTGGTCCAAAAAGGTCACACGCGGTTCCCATGACTATCCTGGCAAACACGGCACCGGAAACCGCCGCGATGCCGGCGTTACCGATGTCCGTGGCGGTGAGGTTGAGGTTGTCGCGGATGACCGGGAGCAGAGGTGGGGCGGCGAACGACGAGACGAAGCAGCAGAAGAAGGAGAACCAGGCGAGGTGGAACGCGCGCATGTGCGGCGCCGCTGCCGAGAAGAGGCGGAATTCGGTGGCCTTGTGTTCGGAGTCTACTGGGATGGGAAATTTTTGTGGGTCGTGAGTTGGTGATGGTTGAGAGTCCTCCATTTATTTGGGTGATTTTTGGTGAAATTGAGAAAACAGAGTATAATTTCAGGGGGGGAAATGAAAAACAGAGAGAAGAGCTCTGAATTTCTCTCTCTCGCCTCTCTCTCTCTCTCTCTCTCTCTATATATATATATATATATATATGCCACTGTTTATAGATGTTTGTTTGTTTAGGGCACTGGGGGCTCCACATGGAGCAATGGGTTGTCAATTGACCACCCAATTTTATACTCCCTCCGTCCCTTTTTAAGTGTTGACATTTCCATTTTGGGCTGTCCCTTAATAAGTGTGTGTTTTGAAAAGTTAATGGGTAAAAGTTGGTAGAATTATCATTTTGCCCTTTTGAAAATTTAGTGGGTAAAAAGTTAATGGGTAAGGGTGAAGGATAATTTTGGAAAGTGGAGATAAAAATTGATGTGGAAAGTGAAAAAGTTGATGTGAAAGGTGTAATGATGATGTTTTTTTAATAAGTTGGATTTACGAAGCAACACATTTAAAAAGGGACGGAGGGAGTATTATTTTTTGTTTAAAATACATGTAATATTTTTAGTTTTCTTTGAGTTTAGGCCTTTTTGAACACTCAACCCAAAAATATTGGAACATCCTACGCATAAAATATTTGAACACCTACTCCAAAAAAATTTGAACTAACTCCAAAAAATCAATCCACAAACCAATCGAATGTAAACAACCAATTTAAAAGTCACATGCGACTCCATAGCTTATCATAGATGTCAATTGAACAACCTAAACCCTTTTATATTTTATATTGCACGTAATAATTTTATCTCGTGTTTGTCTGAACACTAAGTCCTGCACTGTGAACATCCATCAATTCAGATAATTCACAATTTAACACATATTGTATAAGCTCAAACCAAAGCACACACTCTTAATAATATATAAAAAAAAATAGAGACAAAAAAGTATCTATTGGTATCGATATGGCGGTCTTCCTTTTCTATAAACAACAATCAACTCTATATCTCCAAAAATAAGAGTATATATATATATATAAACCATGGGAACCTATTCGCGAAACAACTTTCTACAATAAAAACTAATATTCTTATGTGTCGATTAAATTTTGCTTGGCATAAAATATAGAATTCGCCGAGAAAACATGCAATTGTGACATCTTACGTATTTTCGTATTATTTGGTTGCATTATTCACACCAATATACTCCATAAAAATTTGTGTATGTATGACTAGTTAATAGACCTAGTCGAATTAAGGTTATTTTTGAACACCCTGTTCAAAATTCCTGGAGCCGCCACTGGTTTAAGGCTTGGCTTTGAAATGAAAATATAATAAGAACTATGTTCCACCAACGGCAAATCAGTTTAGACCAATACTAAAAGGAATCTGTATCGATTATTGGATGTGTTTTGGCCTAAAAAGTTAGTTGACTTATTTTTTTGTCTTTATTTGATTTTTTTTTTGTTCTTTAGTTTTGCATCAACTTTTTGTGTATTATTGGTTCGTCTCGGCGAGAGAAATCAAAAAAGTAAAAAATTATGATCGAATCATAATTTTTTTTTGAATAAAGACAAAAATAAGTCAAAAGACAGTTTTTTACACTTTTTCGATCTTATTCAAAAAATTGAAAGTGTTAATCATAATCTTTTACCTTTTTGGATTCCTGTCGCCGAGACAAACCAATAATACTCAAAAAATCAATGCAAAACTAACAAACGCAAAAAAATAAAATCAAATAAAGACAAAAAAATAAGTTAAGTTTACTTTTTAGAACAAACTTCATTGGTCTGTCTTCAGTTTTGTCATGTTTACTTTTGAATGGGAAAATAGTACTATAATGCCACATGCGGATGCGGAGACACAAATTCAAACATAAATATGTGCAAAACCGTCGATGCACGCGGGTCCCATATGTTTTGGGGTCGAGACGCATCGGTGTCTTAATCTGTCCACTTCAGTGTGTGCCTGTAGTATTTTTTTAGATATGTCATTTTTACTTTTGAACAGGAAAATACGGTAAATGTTGCATACGCATGCGTAGATACAAATTCAGACTTAAATACGCGCAGAATCGTCGATGCACACGGGTTCCACATGGTAGGTTTGGGGTCCACACGCATCGGTGTCTTGATCTGTCCACCTCAACCTGTGTCTGTAGTATTTTTACAAACAAAAATGATACATACACACTCTGACACACCCTCACTCACATATGGAGTGGTCCCCTCTCACTTTTTCTCTCTCCTCCCTGAGGGGACCACCCCACATGTGAGTGAAGGTGTATCAGGGTGTGTCTGTAGCATTACTATTTTACAAAAAAATAGAGAGTTTTAAAAATTACAGTTTGATTATTATACATTTCTAAAGTTAAAAAATATCAGTATCTTTTGGTATCTTTTGATACTAATATTAAAAGTAAAGTGGTTATACACTTATACCCCAAACTAAATTATTCAGTGTCAGAAAGTCAGCATGATTATCAAAAGTGGACCACGATTTGGCGACAAAAACATTAATTTTTTAAAAATTGGTATACACATATACACAGACGATAGAGTACGGGATTTCTTACTTTGCTACAGTGCGAACTTCCCTTCTCCCGGTCATGTATATATACGAATTAATTTGGTGGTGGCTGAATTTTTTTGGGTGAAACATCGAAACAGAGTATAGAGTTATGAATTCTGAAGTTCTCTCTCCTCCTCCTCCTTGAGTTTGGCTTAATGTTATGAATTTTTTTGGGGCTTTTTGACAAAGTTTTGTTTTGTTATTTTTCCCAAATTCTTATCTGATTGGGGTATAGTTTTTACATCACATTATTCAGCATGACGAGAGGAAATAGAAAAGTATAAAAATATAGACTATAGTTGAAAAAAGTTCATACAAAACAACAAAAAAGACTTAAAAAGTTAATTTGTAATCTTTTCCGTCGTCTTATATGTATTTTTTTTTTCATCCTTGGTCATTATCTTATAAGTTTTCGATTCTTTTTCCTCCAATTGAGAAGAAAAATATGATGTAAAAATTTGACCCCGAAAATCTGGGAGTCTTCTACTAACAAAAATTGTTTTTTCCAAAAACCGAGACAGGTCATTCTCTCACAATATATCACATAAAAAACCGTGAAAAACCAGTTTATTAAAAAAACTAACTTAGTGGAACACTCCCTAAGAGAAACAATAACCACAAATCGGTTAGACCATTTCACGTATCTCTGCCCTTGTATAATGATGAATGCTACATCTGGTTCCAATTGTTGGTTGGTTTGGATTGTCATGTTTTCTACTTTTTCAAATTGTAGTTTGAACGTTACTACATTTGAAGTTCATAGTATCTTTTATAGGTATAAAACATTAATAAAAATACTCTCATTTTGTATTCGAAACACGATATGATAATCAAAGTTGACCAATAATTGGGAACGGAGAAAGCCTAACGTGATGCATTTGGTCAAGTCAAGAGTAAATGGATTTTTAATGAGTTTCTCCTCCCCGAAAATCAATTCAAAAAGAAATTTAGCGGTAGGACGCAGACGCACTTATGGTATATAGATACGGAAGGACCGTGAGTCCCGCGATTGTTTCTCAAACAAGAAAAAATGAAAGAAAAATACATCGTTTACTATGGGGCGAATGAATATTTAAAGTTAAGCGACCCTTTTTTTTATCTGTCTTTTTTTTTTCTTCTCATTATTCACATGCAGTTACTAAAACATTACCTCTACATTCACTTTTTACTTGAGAATGACAATTAGATAATTTCACATGCATGCATAAATACAAGAAAAATAGTGCACGAAGATGAAAAAGAAAAAAAAAAGTTGTGAAAATTATGTCCCTGAAATTAATTAGGTTGTAAAAGGAATATGTTCGGAGGATTGTGATTTGGTCTAGTGGAAAATTTGTTGGTTGGAAGAGATTGGTACATATATTGCTAGTGGTTGTTTCTCTTTATTAGTCACCATTTTTTTTTTATCTTCATTGGAGGTGAAATGAGAGATTTCAACTTCTATTTGCAGTCACATGCTGTATTCTACTCCATAAGTCCGTATTTCTTTGTTCACATTCACTATGCCACACCCTTTGAAAAATTGTAGATATTTTTTAATACAAATCTCTAAAAATATGCAATAGATAAATGTTATTTGGTAGATCTCAATTATTTCTATTTGAAATTATCAAAATCATGAAACTCATTATAAATTAAAAAATATAACCAATTTAAAACATGACGCGAATGCCGAAAATAGACCAACAAACAAGGACGGAGGGGGTATTTGTATTTATTAGTTGAGTTGGACTTATAGTAATTGCGGACTTTGTTTTCAATTTTTTTGATTATTTCTCTTTTTAATAGGATTATTAGTTATGTTGAGTTTAAAATGATTGTTTCTAGTTTAATGTTGTAATTCATCGTTTGACCAAAAAAAAAAAAAGTACTCCCTCCATTCCATATTTGTTGCCCATTTTTACTATTCACGACACCTCAAAAAATTGGTTATATTTTCAAATGTATAATGTTATATATATTTAGTATGGATATCACTTGATAGTTCTCGATGAATTCTATTAAACAAAGTTTTTAAATTTGTCAAAAAAACTATAGATTAAAAGATATAAGCAATTGAAAAATGACACATATACTCATAAATAGACAAGAAATTCAGGATGGAGGGAGTACTTCAGGAATACAACCTTGCATTGTACTTCGATCCTTTTTCTTTTATTTTTTTTCTTTTTCTAAGAAAAAGGGATTTTAGGATCGATTTACAATAACAATCCTTTCTCGACATGACTAGAAAAGCTCATCCCGCAGAAGCAGTTTCCGGGTATATTTCAAGCACAACATTGCTATTGAATTGGATCCCATCATTATTTGTAAGACAATTATGTAAAAAGGAACGCAAAAATAAAAAATACTATAATGGTGTACACCAAATGTCCATATTATATATAAAAACCTATTTGTAAGATGGTGGCGTACCCATAGCTTTTTCGAAATTTTGAAAATGAATGGTGGCCAGCATTTTTCCATTCAACCAAGGAGATGGATGCATGTTGGATGTGAAGTGTTAAATGAAGTTGAAAATATTACTCCACCATTGTTACGAAAGTCAAAGATTTTTTTGGCACAAGGGATGTCAATGTCTTAAATGAACAACTTGTTCCCAATGATTTGACTTCGTAAATGAAAATGATTCGCGTACACCAGGATGCGTACCCCACTTGCACACCAGCACATCCCGACCGTCCAAAAGCTTTTTTCGACGTTTCAGATTTGAAATGAATTCTTACCGGTAATCCAGACCATTGATTCTTGAAATGGACGATCGGGATGTGCTAGTGTGCATTTGGGGTGCGCGTATGTGGAGTGCACGTAGCAGCGCTTCTTCGTAAAAGAGGCTAGATTTTCTTGATTCCTTCGTAAATTTCAAATTGTGTTCTCATTGAGAAAGTGTTGACAACAGGAAAATGAAAATAGGAGAAAGAAATGAACGGCAGAGATCACAATTTTATTTTATTTTTTATATAAAAAATGGAGTGTGAAAATCGTTTCCTTTGTTTTAAAATAGGTTTTAGATGTAGAAAAAATCACCTTCGTACTTTATCTACTTTAGTATATATTAAAAGTAATTGTTCTCGGGAATTAAAAATTAGCTTTTTAATTAAAGTACTCCCAATAGTGAAACTACCTAATTTATAGAATAGTACGTATCAATATTTTTTCCATTATATTTTCTTAGAATTTTTTCATTGTTTTTTCTTCGACCTTCTTCCATAAAATATTATCCGTCACGAAAAGTTGCTTTATTTTTCGACTAAAAGATAAATTATTTTTGTGTGTAATTCGAGAATCTTTTACACCAATATAAATAACTAACGGAGAACTTTAAACGGGTGTAGAAAATTCTAAAACTTATGCGTAACAATTTTACTATTCTATGAAGTTCTTGTCATTTCCAAACAAAGGTACTAATTTTATTAGCAACGTGCGATTTTAATTGCGGATCAATTTTCTTAACAACAAAGAAAGTAATATTTCATTAATAATCACAACATATACAAGAGGAAGAAACTTGACTGAACAACCGAAAAGAAAATTCTTACTATAGTTGACAATGTACGTACCGAATTACAAAAAAATTCTCCCACGACAGTTCTCCACCTGAATCTACCACTACACTCTAAATTTCAAATTTTTCATACGGACCGAGCAGTCCTGGTTATAATTCATACGTATCATTTCTTATTTTGGAACGGAGGGAGGGAGTATAATTTCTCCATCTGAATCTACCACGGCACTCCAAATATCAAATCAAGACAGTTGTTCATTTCTAGTTGTGATCTCATTGTTGAAATATTCAACATAGTTATGTACTAGTGCCAAGTGGCAAAGTATGAGTGGTCCTGGGAAGTCAAACAAATTAACAAAATCTCGTTTAGCATGTATTTGTTAATTAACTAAATCTCGTTTAGCATGCATTTGTTAATTACTTAAGTTCCTTAATGTCCACATCCAAGTTGCAGCTAGGCGTGTCTCTCAACGTCCCACTTGCTTAGCTCATTTGGTCTCCTTAACCACTTGCTTGCTTGCTCTGGTAGTGAGGTAGGTTGGGCCATCTTTGATTTTTCTGGGTTGATGAGTGAATGAAAGAATAGGAAGACTTTTAGCCATGCCACATTTAACTTTAAGATGTTCATATTTGTTAATAGGATATTTAACACCGAGACTAAAAGATGTACAAGAAGTAACTTTGTTTTTGAGCTCGACGGAAGGGGTACTGTTTTATGTTGATGTCAACTTTCGTGTCCCTTAACTAATTCCCTCCCTAATTTGATTAATAGGTTATTTAACACCGAGACTAAAAGATGTACAAGATGTAACTTTGTTTTTGAGCTCGACGGAAGGGGTATTGTTTTATGTTGATGTCAACTTTCGTGTCCCTCATTTAATTCTCTCCCTGATTTGGTTAATAGGTTATTTAACACGGAGACTAAAAGATTTACAAGAAGTAACTTTGTTTCAGCTTCACCCATCAATTAACGGTCAATGGTTCACTAATTATTGTCTTACTTTACTCTCTCCTATTAATGCAAATGCAAGGTTTCAAGCTATTGACTTTCATTCAATGCACATGCTTTCAATAACAGTTGCTTGGTGTCCACATGTGCTCTGAATATCAAATCATATTACGGCCAAAAGGTACGTATCAAATGATAGTACGGCCAAAACGTTATTCTTCCAAAATTCCAAATTATTTCTCTCGTACTGGTTAGAGGGTCCTATGCGATCAAGGCTGAAGCGAGGGGGCTAGTAGAGGCAGTCGTCCCGTTTACGTCTTAAAAAATTCGTACTATTATATTAGAAAAAAATATTTATCATCAAACTATATAGTCTCGTCCCCTCTCCATTTTTCGTTAAAAAAAATAATATGAACAGCTTTAATATTTATCAAGCTATGAAACAACTGTGTACTAAATTGGTTTTAATGAGGTAATTACAATTCTTTTAAACAAAACAACGCCGAAAATTATAACCCAACTCACTTCCGGGACTCAAGGCCCGTTCATTTTTAAAAACTAAGGCTCACTGAAATTTTGGAAGCCCAAAACTCTTTAACGTGCATGGTCTATGGACATCAAAGTGAAGGAAAAAGAAAAGAGCAAAAGAAATTAAGGGCTCCCAAAAGAGTTGATTCTCAATTGCAATAATTGAACACTGGATTTAAGGAAGATACAATGGAGTTGTTTATTCTCAGTACATTTCTACATCCTCGCGATGGCTTCAGGCTCATTGTATATATACAGTTTTGTGAAAAAATGCTTGGATCAAGCCCTTTCCGGTATTTTTTTTTGAAGATTTCCCGCATGGACCTTGGAAAACACCTTTTAAACACATTGGACGGATCGGATTTTGCAAAAACAATTTTTAAAAGCCTCAAAACACCGAAAAAGCTTCAATCCGGGATCCTTGACAGGATCACCGGTGTATATATATATAGGAAGTCGATCTCCTAAGGGAGTCCTTATACAAAATTTGGTGCGGACCAAGGCCTTTTTCAACTTTCCGGATCAAATTTTGATGATCCGAACCGCTCAATGTTTTAAAATGCATTTTCCAAGGTCCACGTGAAAAATTTTCAAAAAAAAAATACCCGGAAGGGCTTGATCCAACAGTTTTCGGTAAAACTGTACCAACTGTGTGGATCAAGCCCTTCCGGGTATTTTTTTTTTGAAGATTTTTCACGTGGACCTTGGAAAATGCATTTTAAAAACATTGAGCGGTTCGGATCGTCAAAATTTGATCCGGAATGGTGAGGTCCACACCAAATTTGGCTAAGGGAGTCCTTAGGAGATCATTCTCCTATATGTATATATATATATTTATTTTATTTTATTTTTCAGTTAGTAAAAATTCATATCGTTGTCTTAATTTTAATTTTTTTTTATTGTGTATATCCGCTCCCTACGCCAAAATCCTGGCTCCGTCCCTGGTGATCATCATATAGTTATGGAATTACTAATTACATATCACATCATTAATCTCATATATAATTCCGTTAATTATATTAACATGAACTATATGTCCAAGGATATCGGATGTTTCATGTTTAATTAAGAATTTTACGACCCAAATTAGCTTAGACGTCATACATCAGATGTATAACTAAGTGTTGGAAATGCGTACAAATTTAGAAACTATGGTATTGTGCGATATTATTAATTATGTGATCAATATTATCCTATTGGATTGCATATTTTATAAGTATAGGTACTATCAATTACTCTCGTCAAACAAAGGAATAAGGGTAGGTTTGCTCAAAATCATTTGTTATTAATAAAACACACTTAGTATCATTTTTTTTTTGTCATTCGTCATTCTTAATCTATTACATGGGGTTTACTTAGTAAATCTTTTGTTTAGTTTTTCGTCAAAATTATTGAGTTTAACCATTTTTTCTCTAGCCCAACGAAGTAATCAAATTAGTATATATAAAAGCATGGACTTAATTTCGGCTAAACCCCGTAAGAGCCCGTTTGGATGAGGTTTATAGAAGAGGGTGACTGGGTTGGGTAAAATAGTCAAGGTTCTCCTCCCATATCCACCGTTTGGCAACATTTTCCTTCCCCGGACTAAATCATCCGGCTTCACTCTTATCCTCCTTCCCCCTGACTAAATAAAAGCAGGGGAAGGGGTGCTTATATTTAGTCAGGGTGGATGATCTTGACAGTTTTACCACCCCACCCCACCCCAGATCCTTCTCTTCCAACTGATTTCTCACCAAATTTCTCACAAATAGGTTTACAATCGGTAACTACAAAAAAATTAATGCCCCGGTGATGAAAAAAAAAACATATCTTCAACACAAACCCAAAATTACTGAAAATACAAAAGATTAGGAAAAAAAAAACATATATGCTGCTTAATTTGGAGATCGGCCATCGTTGTGATGGATGGTGAGGTGTCTCCAGTGTTGGATTTCTGCCCGTCTCCGGCGTCGTGATGGATGGTGAGGCGGTGGGTTAATTTGGAAGAGAGGAGAGGGTTTTAACTTTTCTGGTGTAAAAGATTTGATGCATCTTTTATGAGGCTGTAGATGTTTACAAGAGGAAGAGGAAATTATCTAGTACACATGCACAATTGTTCACAATATTTGGATTTCTTTTTTACACGTTTTTACCACAAAAAAAAACCTTTTAAGAATTACATATTTTGAATATTTAATGATTTTAATTTGTATAAAAAAATTATTAGAAGGACTTATTTTAGCTTAATTTTTGTTAAGTATAACAAATTGATTAGTTTTGACATTATATAATTAATTTAATTCATAATCTATTATGGGCATATAAAAGGGCAATAAAGTCATTTGACATGAATTTACATCATCCACCCTCCTTATCCCTCTTTTTTATCCATTATCCAAACCATGTACTATTTAATCCTCCCTTCTTAACTGTCACATCAATGTGGGTCCACCCTTCTTATTTAATCACCCCTACTATTTTATCTCCCCTGACTATTTAATCCCTCTCAAACTAATACATCATCCAAACGGGCCGTAAGTTTCTTCATGACCATTACTCTGAAATTTTTCAAACTGTAGCACTAGCTTGGCTCCTTGTGAGAAAAACTTGGGTACCGGCTGGGTACCATGTGACAGTACCTTGTGCGCATCTCTGTTGTCTAAAAGTATTTTGGACGGTCTGGATTTTAAAAAGAGAAAAAGGCCGGGAGAGAGAAGAGACGCGCTCTCGAACACCACGTCAGCGGTACTCTATTCGCACCCAAAATTTTCTCCTTGTCTAGGATTTGGGAAAGCTCAAGAGTGTGACAATACCTTTCCATGTCAAGTAGCACAGTCCTTTTTTAGTTCTTGTCTAATTTTAGCTTGTCATTAATTGGAACTAATGGGCCAAATAAAAATCATTACTCAGTTTAGTCAGTTGTAACTTCCAAATGTTGCCTTCTTTTTTGGCGCATCTGAAATTGGTCCCCTCGCATGTTAGGAAAGGCAGATGTCCCCTTGAGCATATATAGGAACCAACCCAGCTATGCGTTACGTACGCGTACGAACACATCTGGACCGTCCATTTCATAAATCGACGGTCCGGATTAAAAAAAAAAAACTCTTCCATGTAGGAGCTCCTACAAAAATTGACTTTAAAATTAATTCTTCAAATTAATCGAAATGTGTGTAAGCTGATCCGAATACATGAATATAGGTTTGCTACAAGCAGTAATACTTGTACCAATAATTGCACAAATTCTCTCATATGGCAGGAGGTGGTGTATGAAGTGAAAAAGAAAAACTGCAACGGAAGAACATGATATGCAAAGGCTGGGCCAAGACTTAAATAAGGGAAATGGGATTGGGTTTGACCCATTGGTTAAATTTTGGGTTGGTCCTTGGGCCGGGTTCTAGTTCTGGATGTTCATTAGATAAAAAGATGATTCACCCAATTAACTAATGGAGCTGGCTTTAGGTTGGATATTTTTTCAAGAATTTGAGAAATTTTCATAATTTTTTACTTTTCCGATTTCTCACGTCGAGACGAATTAAAAGACCTGAAAAGTTTAAAAAGACCTGAAAAGTTTTATGCAAAACTAACAAAAGCAAAAAAAAATTAAATAAAGACAAAACTAAAAATTGAAAAGCCAGTTGGTATGGAACATAATTTCCGCAAGTACTATTAACGAACATTTTTATCACATGAGGTAGAGTAACCAATTTAACTTATCTTCAAAAAAATTTAAACCTATCTTCACTTCCAATCGACAATGTGGCTTAGCTCGTGCTCGCTTGTCAAATTAAAGTTCATTTGTGATGGATTTGTCACATAGATAAATTAAAGTTTGAATTTTTTTTGAAGCTCAAACAAGTTATTACTCCGTTTTTTTGACAAATGATGTTTAAAATTTTCAATCTTGATTGCAGTTCATCTAAGATCAATTCAGTTAATGCTTGTTTAAAATTGGCTTATTTTATAGATCATCTCTTTTTTTTTTTGGGAAATGCCTTCAACACATATTTCCGGATATAAACTCAACTCAAACATTTGATCAAAAAAAAAAAAACTCAACTCAAACATTGATGTGTCATTCGGAGTGCACATTTAACGGGGCGGATCCGGGCTGGGCTTTCAGTACATAATAATGGAACTTGTGTGTATACCCTTATCCAATTAATAATTGGGTTTCGCTTATGATTCCCAAACCCATTTAATTATCGACTACATTCATATAGAACCACTTCTACTTTGTGTATTCTTAAGTACTAGTATAAATTACTTGGATCAAGACGGTCCCAAGGGGTGCAAGGCATGGCGGCTCTAAGAATTTTAAATAGGGTGTTCAAAAATTACCTTAACTCTACTAGCTCAATTAACTATTATACTATTAATTTGAATAATGAGACCAAATAGCACGAAAATACGTAAGATATATGTCACAATTGCATGTTCTCGGCGAACTCTATTTTCTAGGCCAAGCAAAATTAAACCAGGACATAAACAAATTAGTATATATTGTAGGAAATTGTTTGGCAAATAGGTTCACACGGATTTTTTTTTTAATGTATACTCCTATTTTTTTGGAGATATAGAGTTGATTGTTGTT
This sequence comes from Vaccinium myrtillus, assembly GCA_016920895.1. Taxonomy (NCBI): domain Eukaryota; kingdom Viridiplantae; phylum Streptophyta; class Magnoliopsida; order Ericales; family Ericaceae; genus Vaccinium; species Vaccinium myrtillus. The sequence goes on along the minus strand of CM029271.1, from coordinate 28,867,069 downwards.
CAGAGAAAAGTCAGGGCACGAAATCGATACCAATAGATACATTTTGCTCTCTTTTTTTTTTTTTTTTTTGTCATTAAGAGTATGTACTTTGTTCAAACAAACTCAAGATAAAATTATTACATGTAACATGAAATGTAAAGTGTTTAAGCTATTCAATTGACCATCTATGTGAAGCTATGGAGCTTCTTGTGACTTTTAATTGGATTCTTTACATTGGATTGGTTTGTGGGCTGATTTTTTGGGGCTAGTTGTTCAATTTTTTTTGTTAGTGTTCAAATATTTATGCGTAGGGTGTTCAAAAAGGAAAAAAACTTAAATATAACTACAAAAAATTACGTGTATTCTAAACCAAATTTTTTTTGACGGTGTTCAGGTGTTCACGAATAAAATGTAATTTTCTTTTTGAGGGTGTGAGCCACCTATGGTGCAAGGAGAAACCCGGGCTCCTGCACAACTCCAAGTATCCTTACGTATTATTACTAATTTTTAGATTAATTAAGAAAAAAATGCTATGGGATTGGCCCTGCAAGTCCCTTGAACAAAAAAAATTTCTAAAAATTTCTATGTTGGGTTTCAAGTATCGACATTTTCTAGGTTGCGTATATAAAATTAAATTGCGGCTACACACATGGATACAATATTGTCTCTTCTTGGGACCTCGCAAGTGGCGATATATACTTGTAAAATATACAGTATATTTTATTATGAACATAAAAACACACATGATTTGGGCGTAAACACAAATTCTGGATGCTAAACACAAAACACATATACGTACCGTCTCATGCGGACCGGCTGGGCTTAGTTTGGTTTCAAACCAAAAAAGCCTAAAAATCTCCAATGAATTTTCAAGACCTGGTCAGCAAAAACATGCCAAAATTTCTCTTTCCCAAACCACTGATTCTGTATCCAAAAGCTTCCTATAATCAAGGTGAACCTCAAAAGGGAAAAAAACCCAATTTAGATTTTCACTAAATTTGTAATATCTTATTTAAATCACCCTTGTTCCCCAATTGTGCCCCTTCCTATTCACGCCCCTGGACAACAACAGGGAGGCCCTTACAGAGAGAGAGAACAAAAAAAAATTGGAGAGAGAGAGAGAGAGAGAGAGAGAGAATTGCAACCATGGCTTTGAGAAACTACCCCTCTTTCTCACTCCTCTTTGTGGCCGCCGTCGCCCTCTTCGCCGCCGGCGGAGCCGAAGCACGGTTCAGAGGCATCAACCCATGGTGCAAGACCTCTGATTACAAGATGCTCTGTACCAAAATGGTGAAGGGAGCAACAACCCAAACAGGTACTCTAGAAAATAATACACTAAGGTTCCAATACTTTTATTTTGTTTTAGTAGAATGCATTTTTTTAATTTTTGAATATGAAATTCGCAACCAATGATTCGTTGTGATTTTTATTTTGACGTATAGGATAGAGAATCATATTCATGATTCATACGGGCACGTAAAGGTAAAAAAAACATGCTAACACGATCAGACAATGAATGGCCTTTTATATCTCTCATCTATCCCCGCTTATTGTTTTCTTTCTAGTTTGCTAAATTGCTATAGTTTCATAAAAATTTTATAGAACATTATTATCTTCGGATTAAGTTTAAATATCATATGAACATAATTTTTTCTTGCTATTTTTACATATTTACGTGAGAAGTTTTCAGAGCCATTTTTTTTTATATAAGTATAGAATTGGGTTGTTGTTGTTAGTATAAATTCTGAAAGTAAAAAACACACGGCTTAAATGATCTTATAGTAACAATGGCTTTTCATTATTTTTTATTTAGAGAATTCTAATTGAAATATAAAGTCAAGAATAAATAACACTTCTAATATATAAAAAAAAACGCCGAAAATTACCATAAGAGGCTAATGTTTTTATGAGTTAGACACGAGCAACCTAAAACTCTCTAAATGGGCAGCGGTGAGAGCAATTTTGTTCACCCTGCTTAAAAGATAGTGAACAAAACTCTCCCTCCTATTGGTTGAAATGTGCCAGAGGCCCCACTACAAAGTGATGTCATGTTTACCAAAAAAAAAGTAAAAAAGGTCTAAAGAGACAAGCGGAGATACATCACTTTTTATAGTGGGATTCACACCAATTCAATCAATAAAAGGGAGGGTTTTGTTCATCTTTTTAGAGAAGGTTAACAAAATTGCACTCGGCAGTAGTGGCTGGGCTGGGCTCTGACCTAAAATTTAAGCAACTTTTGTTTAAGCCCTCCCCAATTTAATTAATTAACAGTATTTTAGCTTTTGTTAGTTTAAAAGTCTTATTTATTTTTAGGTTAGCTCAACAAATTTAAGTATTAAATGATTTTACTTTGAACCCCTGTTGCGATTTTCCTGGAAATCCACCATTGGCCTTGAATGCCTCAATCGACAATAAACATGACACCAAATAGGGCATTTCCTTTGTTTACTAATGCAATGTGTGAGATTTTTATTTTTTACTTCTTGCTAATTAAGAGTGTCCCGATGAACTGGACTATTCTATCCGGCCAATCCGACAACCCCTACGCGTTTGTGTGAGGTGAGGATTTTCGGGACATCAGATCCACAATGAAAAAAAATTGGGGTCTGAAATTTCCGGGTTTTTTTCCTTTTCTTTAT